>OZ035834.1:23673925-23706917 GCA_964034765.1 Knipowitschia caucasica | reverse complement strand
TCGTAATGAATACAAAAATAAAGTCAATGCAGCTTTAGTAAAAACAAGTAAAACTAAACAAAAGCCAGAGTAAACACAAAAAGACTGATGACAAGGAATGATAATGACAGAACAGGAAGTGAAGGAACACAGGGTTAAATACAAGACTAACGAGACACAGGTGATACAGGGCAGGTAATCAGGAAACAGGAAGTACAACAAAAGAAGACACAGAGGTTAACAAATTACAAAATAAAACAGGAAATTAATCTAAACCATGACAAAGCAGTTTGGGCAGTTTACAGCAGTAACTGTAACCCTATGGCGATTTTCAGACATTTTTTATTAATTTGTCATGTTGTTTTAATTCTATATATGGCCTTTCTATCACAAAAGTCATGCTGTTCACTCGCCCACACAATACGCTCCAACTATAGCTTTGAGGTATGTTTCCCAAGTGCTGATTGGAATTGAGATTGAACCACCCTTTCTGATTACATGTCCACTTCATTGAGCCTCTGCCACCCTGTAAAGAGTTAGAACGATGTGAAATGTGTCTTATTTGTGATGAACCACAAACGAAACGTAGAAGTGAAACAAAATCAATAGGACCTGTTTGAAAACCATGGCATGGCTTAGTTCGCAAAGTTTAATATACACGTTTGCTGCGCTGACACATTCTATAATGATCTCACAGTGGCCCTTAGCTCATTGGAAAAAGTGGAAAAGCTCACGGCCACACAAACACACGACAAATACATAAGTGAAACATAAAGACTTCATTGTATAAAGTAAAGTTACCTTTGAGGTCATATTTTCCAGGTGAGCTGTCCTAAGTGTCATTGTCCACATACCTCATTACCCTTAGTTCACAAAATCCAGACCATTTCTTCAGTTTTTGACCAGAAAAGGTGTTATTTTTCCAAAGAGTGATCTAACATTAACCTTTACCTCAACACGGCCCAGTGAAATATTCCGGTCTGCATAACACCCTTTAAAGTTGAAATTTTATGACATGGCTTACTTTTCCATTTTCTTCCCACTTCATCAAAGATTACCTTGTTTTGAATTGCATACTGTCCATCAATACATTTGGCTTCTCTTATGCCAATGAGAGAGCTGCGTGTGCTATAATATCAAAGCTGGTATACACTCAACTTCGGGCACTTTGTCTGGCCCATGAACTACTTAAAAAACTCAGGAATGTTAACTTTCCCCCTTTGAATGAAAGAACAAAGTCTAATTTTAGTAACAAAGCTGCGCTCTCTGGGGGCCAAAGCATTCGACTTACCAACTATGGGAACATACGAGACGCAATGTTACAGAAAACCCAGGCTCTGGTCTGCTCTATTCTCTACATTGGACTAATATGGACAACGGTGCAAAGTGTGCTGCACAAAAGACGGGTGGGAAAGAATTGAAAATTGTTTACCAGAAGGCTACAGGTTTTCACATTTTCCCATTTCCATTTAGCTTGTATATTGTTTTAGCCTGGCACAATAGCAAATGTTGATGGACAAAATAGAAATGCGTATTGTGATAAATTAATGAATCATCAAGAAAATAGCAATATCAACAGAAAAACAATATTGAGCACCACAATATATGGTCCATCTTTCACAAAGTAATTATCGCGACAGGTCTATTTGTTAAAAAGTTATTTTTGTTTTCTTATGTTTAAGGTGTAGAAGGTTATTTTAATCAGACAAAAATTTTAAAGAAGCTAGTACTGCTTAATTACCTGGCATGTTTCGGCGGTCTATTTTTTAGCCATTTGGTTTTCTTTATATCTTAGAATGTATTTGAATAATTGTGTAGATGCATGCTGCCTCCGTCTTGCCCCAAAGATACTAAAATGTAATTGGTTTTGTCAAATTTGCCAAGAAAAGCAGTGTTGTTGATATTATCCTCCCTGTCTTAGGAACAGTGCTCCTTGGGTTTACTTTTTGCCAGTGACTCTTGATGTTTTGAGTATATTTACATGGCCTTGTTGTCACTGCGGAGTCTAAGTGTTGTTTGGAAACGAGAGCCAAGGTTTGTGATGGCTTCAAGTAGTGCACAGATTAATGGCTTAATTATGTGTTCACACTGCGGGAAATTTCCCCCGGGAGCAGCACTTTCTGATGTAGTGAAGTCAGGAAGCTGCTTTTCCAGCAGAGAGAAGCCAGGTGCATTCTGTGCCACAGGTGATCTCTTTATGAGGTCGCCAACAGAACATGCAACATCATTTCTTCAGAATCACTGCTAAGCATAATTAGCTAGCAACAATTCTGCAGTGCCAGACGATGATACATTTTTTTCAATTTCAACTCGCTTTGACCTCACAGCTGTTTGCTATCTTTATGGCATGTTTGCATTTTGGTTTAGTAGTTATATGGGCAGCATAGAATACAGGAGTTTCCAACCTGTGGCTCAGGATCACATTGTAAAGCGTTTTGGGTGACCTTGGTCTGTAAAATGCGCTATATAAATCAACATATTTTTACTTATTTACTTACTCACTACAGCTCAGCAGCCACTTTCACGTAGCTCCGCAAAGGAGCTACAATTCAACACATGATGTTGAATGAAGACATATTGAGCCATTACATATCTATTATAAGTATAAATATAGGCTTATAGGGTATTAAAGTATATTTTACGTGTGTTCCATGTGTGTTCTCTCTTGGCGTATTACTCTATATTATGACTTTAATAAGGAGTAACCCTCCACCTGCTCTCCGATTGAAAAAGGATGGAGACCCCTGATGGAATACATTTGCTTGGAAAGACAGCATCAGAAAAAAATGATATTTTGATTGATTTTGCAATGTTTGCACATCTATAAACAATGATATGTGAATAATGAAACTCAAAAAGGAGTGGGAGAAAGAATCCCTTGCATTGAATCAGTCAAAGTCATTTTCCTCCCCTTTACTGAGGCTATAATTGAACTGCAAGATTTAAGAAACAAAACTCAAAAATAACAAAATACAGTATACAACTAAATGAAAACCACCAACTAACCACTAAACTACTGAAGTGGAGCTATTTAACTTTATGTGCGTACTTGCATATTTTGATATTGATTTTATATTTTCTTGTCATGTTTAGCTACTTAACACTGCTTAGTTGTTTTGACCTGTAACCTGAGATAGACATGCAGTATTCTGTAAAACTGCATGTCTGTAAAATGTAAAACTTAATTAAAGGAAAAGCAGGTGACGAACTCTAAGGTTACCTGATGCACCGTACCCACTGACTTTCTTTTTCTCATAATAAATTCCCTCCAGAATGTAACTCAGTGCAAGCCAACACACACTCCAAGAATTCTCTCATTCTTTTGTCTCACGATATCAGAGGCTATTTTTAAAAGTTTTCATATTTTAGCAATGTTCTCACAGATCCTGATGATGTGTGCCCACGTCTCCCTCCTGGCTCGTCATCTTTCTTTTGTTTCCCCCATTGGCCCTTCCTCCTCCTCCTCCTCTCTGTCTGCTCTGACAAAGCTCTATAGCTACATGTCTTGAATAACAAATCATTGGGGGGATTCTCTCTTTGCATGTAAGCTTCTCTCTGCAGACAGCAAAAAGGTCTATTCTGAACTCAAGTAAGACTCTGCCATCACTGCAAATGCTAATAACTTGTCTGATAATAACTTTATTGCAAAGTGTGGTTGTTTTGTACTGTACTGTAGGTCTTTGCACTGGCTTCCTGTGGCTCAGAGAATAGATTTTAAACTAGATCTGCTTTTGGACTAGTCTCTCCATGGCCTCGCACCAAATTACATTAGTGACATGTTAGTCCCATATGAACCAACTTCGACAGTGGGACTGGCCTCATGCTGGTGCCCAGAGTCAGAACTTAATATGGGGAGACAGAGTTTCAGATTCATGCAGCTAAAATCTGGAACAGTCTTCCTGAAAATATGTGACAGGCTTCTTCTCTGACAATGTTCAAATCCAGGTTTAAACACAGTTCTGTTTAGCTGTGCATACAACTGAGGGATTTTATCTTCACTCTTTTTAATGTACTGTGATCATTTATGATTTTAATGCTTTGTGTGACTGTCTCTATCTTGATTTGCTCTGCACTTTGGGTTGCCTGAATTGTGCTATACAATTAAAAGTGCCTTGCCTTACTGTATAGAAGTTTATTCCCACTGCGCATAGACTGGTTTGGTTGGTGTGTCAAAACGCCTCGCAAACATGATCTTTTTGCTGAAGCGTCATCATTGTGAACTAAGCCACCAAATATAGTAGCAATTTAAACAATAAAACCAAACTGTTTTAAAGCCTGTTGCTTCCATGTGGGTCAGGTGGGGAAGTTTATAAAACTACACACAAGTCACACGAGGGACAGTACTTTGCTTAATGACATCGTAAAAAGTGGTGAAACAACAGTGAAAATCCATCAAAGTTTGAGGTATTGAAGGTGCTGCTCTTTCATTTATAAAGTTATCCCTGTAAAAAAATGTTTATGTTGCTTTACGTGGTTGATAAGATCAGTGTAAAGCAACTCTCTGGGATCCTGGGTGCACTGTGCAGTGACTCTAACGGGGAATTTACACAGTTTACACATTTTTTTTGGAGTATCTACACAGGCCGTGCGCGCAGGTCCGCGTCTTCTGATGCTCTCCCTGTGTAGTCTATGGAGCAGTGTAGAGGACAGTACGGGCCAGAGGACCGATGTAGAGCAACACAAATCACATGCATGTGTTTGTCCTCATGGTCTCTGTGCGCTGGTTTGGCCAGACGCGAGACTTTATGAAAGAAAAAAAACGATATCCAGAATCACTGTAAAACCTGCTGCTCCTCCTGCTGATGTTTAGACACAAGTGCTGTGTGTGTGTAGATGCGATCTAGAGCCAAGGACCGCTAGAAAAATCATGTTTTACATGAGATCTCAATGGGAGACGCGTTGGTGCGCGCACAAAATTAGAAATCCATCCTAAATTAGAGCGCAGCTTCGTGATACCAGTGTTGCCAACTTAGCGACTTTGTCGCTAGATTTAGCGACTTTTCAGACCCTATAGCGACTTTTTTTCAAAAAAGCGACTAGCGACAGATCTAGACAAAGCATTAAAATCATTAAATGTTGTTAATGTTGAAATTATTTTTGTACATTTGTAGTTCTAAACATATTTAGGGTGTTTTTTACTCACTTTTGTCTCTCCCACGACGTTATTCCTCTCTCCTACAGCGTTCGTTACAGTTATTTGCAAATTGCCAATTATGCAAATTAGGCGATGACGTCATTTAGCGACTTCTAGCGACTTTTGGGACAGCCAATAGCTACTTTCCTTACTGAGGAGTTGGCAACACTGCGTGATACGTCCGTCATACGCGCGTATGACGCTAGAAGTGTAAATATCATCATAGGTTAACATGGAAAAAAGTTACGCGCGTCTGCTGCGGGTATAACGCGTACGTGCTGTAACGCGTGATGTGTAAATTAGCAGTAAGACTGATTTTGAAAAGAGGTGCACTGATCGATCGGTAACCGATCATAATCGGCCGATCACGGCTTAAATTTGCATGATTTGTGACCGGTGAAATGTGCCGATCAAAAAGACCGATCATGTGACATGGGAGTTCGTGTGCACAAGTTACTTTCTCTCGTCAAAATTGCGTAAACAAGCAACCCATGCTGCTATCAGTTACGGAGATTCTACAGCGGCAACAACCACACAGTAATGACAATAAGAAACAAAACGAAATATGCACGAAAGTTATGCATTTTTTTCCCCTGTGCCCCTAGCCCTTGTCCATCGTTGAAAGTGCTGGGTTCAAACCATAGACTGTAAAAATTAACGAACGTAGTCACGCCTATCTCCCTCGTTCTAACTAATGGGCCAAAAATAATGCTCTACTGGAGCTATCCAAAATGGCCGCGAATGGTCCCGCCCACAAGAAATTTGTGGAAAAAACGCATCTGAGCATGCGTCAGCCGGCGCAAGCTCCATTCATTTGAACGAGTGACTTCAAAAATTCACAGCAAGTAAACTAGAGTGGGTCCAAAAAAATTCACCCCCCTCAGCATTGAGACACTTTGGGCCAAGAGCCAACTTTTGGACCACCCTGTAAAGACGTTTTCGAGAGGTCTGCCTCTCGGTTGTATTCCGGGTCCACCCCCATCGGCCCGGGGTGCCATTGCAAGCATGTCAGCGCACGTCATTTTGGCCACTTTTGACCATTTTGACCCAGGACCCGCCCCCACTGATCTTAATGCACTAACGTATACTTAACCTTTTTGTTTTGAGTACCCTGAGGCATTTTATTTATACTACCTAGTACCTTGATGGTTTTGAAAGATTAGTCATAAAGTGAATAACTAGTCCTATTAATTTATCACTAAAAATATCAATATTTGATCGGTATCAGCAGGTCAAAATTTTAATGATCGGTGATCGGCCAAAAAATTCTTGATCGGTGTACCTCTGATTTTTAAAGTCTTCCTGGTGATAAAAAGATAACAGGGGTCTAAACAACTTGCCAACCTTTCCCCCTGTTGCCCCGGGTCACGAGATTTCAACACGCGACAAAAAACACTGGGCCATATGGAGAAAAAGTCATTCAGTCCCTGTTCCGTCCTTGTCATTCTACGTCTGTTTTAGTTCTTGTCCTCGATCCCTGTTTGGTTACCTTTTGTTGATTACTTTTGGTTTTGTTTTACTTTTATTAAATTGATCATTTTTGCAGTTCTGCATTTTGGGTTCCATGCCATTTACTGGTACCAAATACCATAATGACAGTGACAATCTTTTGCTATTTATTTTAGTCATCGCTGAAGCCAATGTGTAGAATTCAGCAACATTATTATACCATTTCAGAGCAAATAAGAAAAATAATAAAATCGATAAATCAATTCTAGAATGCGACACTGCTATCTGGAGCTGCGGTTACTCCTCAAAATGAAACCTGTCCAATATGGCCGCCACCTCGACCTCTCTATGATGAATCTGTTGGTCTTTCCGCCCGTCAATGTCATTCGTGCTCTCGTTGTCTAAAGTGGTCAACAAACCATCAACGGAGAGTGGATGACAGGGGAAAAAAAATCAATCACACACAGCTCTTATTGCCCCTTGTGATCAGGGGCTTGAGCCTCGGTGACCCGCACCAGACGTGAAGTTGAAATATGGCTGACTCTGCTGCTATGGCAACTGCATATGAAATTCACTTTGATTTTGTCTGTTGTTTATACAGTCTGAGGAGATTAGAACCATCATGGGTGAAATTATATATTTTTTATGATCTAATTATTACTACAGGCCTTGTTTGAGGTTTGATTTTCCTATTGGGCAAGAAAGAATTCAATGCCCCTTGAAGGATTATATTTAACTGTCTTTAAATGCACTTTTTACTATCTAACTAGGGGCGCGTCGACGTAATCGATGACGTCGACGCAAAAAATGCATTGGCGCAAAAAATGCATTGACGCAAAATATGCGATTTGATGCTAACGGAGTCAAGCTAGCGGCTTTTTGTGTAAAGTTCTTCTCCCAAGAAGGCAGCTCTGCAGCGTCTCTGTGTCCAGAGACCTTCCAGTGACTTTATATAACAGCAGTATGTCTTCACGGAGGTGCGCCATACGTTTATTTTATTATTAGACGGTACATCCGCATCGGCGAACATGCTAGTTGCGCTGGTTTACAGTCATTGGAGAATGACAACTAGGGCTGGAGGCAAATGTTCATAAGCACAAAGTCCCCTATTGTAACACACACGAGGAGACAAACAGTCAGTGTTGGGCACGTTACTTTGAAAAAGTAATTAGTTATAGTTACTAGTTACTTCTCCCAAAAAGTAACTGAGTTACTAACGGAGTTACTCCACCATAAAAGTAACTAGTTACCAGTAAAAGTAACTATTGCGTTACTTTTTCGTTTTGTTCTGGAACATAATGTGCACCCGACGTGCGCATTTTTACCTTTAACAGTGCCAATATTTCCATCTAGAAAAGGCTGTTTTGCTGCTGAAGTCCTGTTCACTCTTCATCTCTCTCTGTGCTGTAAGCACTAAACACCAACACCCGCCACTGTGAATGTGGAAACACCGGTGAAGCACTGACTTCAGTCCAATCAGATGAACATATACATCATATAAATCAAGTGGACAATTTGTTTGGCTACAGCAAAATATGTTTTATGCCCGCATTGTTTGTTCATACAAAACGCAAAACTATGAGTTATGGGTCTTACCTTATAGCTATAGCTTATAAATGACCTGCACAGTCCACTTCGGTTCAGACCAGTTCCTTGTTTAAATCCAGTTAATGGTTTGAGCGTAGATATGTAATCCTCCATTTGGAAATGAGTCCAATGAGTTTTAAAAAGTAAAACAAAACGCGTGTGTCCTCCATAAACTCCTGTGTTTTGCGGCAGCCGAGTGCATCCGATTTCTAAAATCAACCGTCTTACACTTCACCTCTCTTTCTTATCATTCCTATAGTAATTGAAAAATTACCCTATGTGCATTTTAGATTATGTAAAAATGTGTTATATGTATGTTAGCCAAACCTGTTGCTGTCCTTAGCAGATAAACCAGGAAGAGCAAGGAGCTTATCGATGGAATTGTATGCAGCCGACTTCTGCGCTCACATGCGCTCCTCTGAGGCCTCACGGTGATAGAAGCCGTAGTTGAGCGCGATTAGGACCCATATTTGTTTCAAAAACACAATTTATGAGCCATCCTCTCAACTGTAGACATGTGGATTGTAAAGGAAATATGTTTTACATCAGCCAATAATTGCTGAGAGGTTTTCTCATCCTCCCTTCTCTCATGACAACACGTTCATTGTGCGTCTTGAGTAACGCGCAGTAACGGGATGTCGGAAATGATAACGGCGTTATAGTTACTGTCAAAGTAATTAGTTAGATTACTCGTTACTGAAAAAAGTAACGCCGTTATTCCCATCACTGCAAACAGTATTATTAAAGCTGCACTAACTGACTTTATTTTTGTATTAATTACGAAAATGCTATCCATGTCCATGTAGTGCATTGGGATATACGTCCTTTTGAAGAAAAAGTAGCGCAGATTTGTGCTGGACTGACATTATATTTTCGATCGAGTTTTGATGAAACAAGGAAGAGAATGTGTTTCGGGTCGCAGATTGTGACCAATCACAGCGCACCACTAGCCCCCACTTTCGTGAGAAATCTCCAGGTCCGTTAGCACAGACAGCTGAGTTAGCACAACAAGCGGCGGAGCTAACCTGAAACTTTCTCGTCTTCGACACCGGGTACTGCTTACACAGCGAAACAGCCATCCAAAAGAAAGTCTCGTTCCTCCGCGCTTCCCGGTTCTATCGTTCTATGGTCACGCCATCCACGTGAAAATCCATATCCATGTATTATCCATATTGGGAGAGGCTAGCTCCGTCCCAACAGTGGGTGTGTGTGGGGGGCGATAGCTTCGTGGGTGCGGGGAGGGGAGCAGAAAGAGCGAGGCCAGCGAGTCCGCGGCTTCAAAATCCCAAAGTCAGTTAGTGCAGCTTTAAAGATGCAATACCCTATTTATTTTCTAATTAGTTCATAAAATGCTTATTACTACATACAAGTTGTATTATAATCTGTAATTTAATCAAAAACTTGAGCTCATTGATTCAGCTTGTGTGTGAATTGGGGCCAAGCACCGGTGATCCAAGATGGCGCCCTATTCAAATGAATGGCTGGTGCTCAGTGGTACATGGGACTTCATCGAGACCGGGAGATTTGCAGAACTCGCCTATATTTGGGCATCGTCTGGTCCTCCCGGTTCTGCGCAGTGGATTATCTCCCATGATGCGTTGCACCCATAGACTGTAAAAAAAATAATGGACGTAGTCACGCCTATCTCCACCGTTCAAACTAATGGGCCAAAAATTGTGCTCTACTGGAGATATCCAAAATGGTCTCGCCCACAAGAAAATTGTGAAAAAAGGCATCTGCGCATGCGTCAGCCGGCGCAAGCTCCATTCATTTGAATGAGAGACTTAAAAAAAAAAAATTCACTCCCCTCAGCATTGACACACATGTGGAACGGAGCTTTGGGCCCAGAGCCAACTTTTGGTCCATCCTGTAAAGACGTTTTCGTGAGGTCTGTCAATGCTATATGTTAGCATTGGCTAATTCTTCTTCTGGGTCCACCCCCATCCGCCCGGGGTGGTATTGCAAGCATGTCAGCGCACTTCCTTTTGGCCACTTTTGAGCTGGGACCCGCCCCCACGGTTGCGCCAAATACGCGTGTGTGGCTTTCATGCACGTGTACCGAGGGGCTCGGCCGCGCTTTGACCAATTAGCGCTGTTGATCAGAGCAGTGGTAGAGAGGAGTCAGAGCGGGAAGGAAAGGAGCAGAGTTTGTGGCATTAAAGTGTGGATTTAAAGAAAACCGAAAGATTTAAAAAGGGAAAAAGTTCAGGATGACAAGGGACACAAAAATCCCCACAAAATCCGATATTTCTGAAAGCTGTAGGTTCTCTGTCAGCTGAAGTGGAGCTGTTTAAATTTACATTGAGTTTTCTATGGGACTTTTTTCTGGGTAGCCCCCGTGAATTTAGTCTGCAGTACCACGGGCGCCCCCTGTGCCCATGGGTGGGACAGCTTTAAGCTAGTAATACACTATCCAGATATTATTATAGATCCATGATTAGGGCCGTAAAAAGTGCTGAGTAGAGACTTAGCGTGACGCTAGCTCTCCTCCAATCAAAGAACGAGGAGCAAATAGCCTGTGTCCTCTAGCATCTACAGCTCTACTAAACAGTCTAGGGCTTTGGCTTCGAAATTCGAATATAATTCAAAAAATTAAAAAATTATATATTTGAACGAATATTAGACATCCCTAAATATTCTAAATGTATTTAATGACTGCAAATAAAATAGTTAGTTCCCAAAGGTTTCACCGTGACGTGCTAGGCGGGAAAGACCTATGCTAGCGAGTTATCCATTTGTATACCGAATCTAAATCCATAATCAGATCTTCTTCAAATGTATCCTAAAATGTTCGTTTCATGTTAATGGCATAGACTGTACATATTAACGGACAGAGTCTCGCCTATCTCCGCCGTTCTAACTAATGGGCCAAAAAATGTGCTCTACTGGAGCTATCCAAAATGGCCGCGAGTTGTCCCACCCACAAGAAAATTGTGAAAAAACACGTCTGCAACAGTGGGGGAGGGTCCCAGCTCAAAAGTGGCCAAAATGACGTGCTATTGCATGCTTGCAATACCACCCCGGGCCGATGGGGGTGGACCCAGAAGTAGAATTAGCCAATGCTAACATATAGCGTTGGCAGACCTCTCAAAAACGTCTTTACAGGATGGACCAAAAGCTGGCTCTTGGCCCAAAGCTCCGTTCCACATGTGTGTCAATGCTGAGGGGGGTGGATTTTTTTGGTCCATTCTAGTTTACTTGCTGTGAATTTTTGAAGTCTCTCGTTCAAATGAATGGAGTTGCGCCGGCTGACGCATGCGCAGATGCGTTTTTTCCATAGACTGTATAAGCAAAGGAAGGTTTCTCACCCATCATCTGTACTTCTTAGCAAGTTTTCCCGACGTTTCGTCCTCAACCTGGGGACTTCTTCAGGGAATGAATTCTCGGACCGCGCGTTGGAGATTTATAACCTATGGGTGTGGTAAGCCACACCCTAATCCTGATACTAACTCATAAACAATCTAAGGTCTGCTTGATGTAGAAGGGAGCAGGTCTAACGACCCTGCTGAGGCTAACGACCCTAACTCCTTAGCATGTCACAGACCTATTGTCTGCTGGGATCATCAAGTGGAGTGCAGGTTTCACCCCTCCTAACTCATTAGCATGTCACTGACCTTGTCCCAAGTTAGGGCGTTGTTTTTAGGATGTCGTCATAGATGCGAGGCAAAACAAATCTTAACCCTCCTCCTCTGTTAAGAGAAGGTTTTTGTTTCCTCACAAAAATGGCTTCTTTCACCCCTCTCTCAAACCAATTCTTCTCCCGAGCCAGAATTTTAACCTCTGTGTCATCCACCGTGTGGTTGGAGGCCTTCAGGTGGAGATGAACAGCCGACTGTGGCCCACTAGAGTTTTCTCTACGATGTTGGTAAAGTCGTTTCTGTAGAGTTTGTTTGGTTTCTCCAATATAGTGGTCAGTGCACTCCTCTTCACTACATTTAATTGAATACACCACATTGCTCTGTTTGTGTCTGGGTGTTTTGTCTTTGGGATGCACTAATTTCTGTCTTAACGTGTTGAAAGGTTTGAAATACACAGGGATTTTGTGTTGCCTAAAGATTCTTTGTAGTTTCTCTGAAACTCCCGCCACATACGGTAAGGACACCCCTCTCCTCCTACTTTCTTCTGTCTGTTGGACTGTGTCTCTGGCCTTTCTCGTCCTTTGGGCTTTAGTAAAAGACCACTTGGGGTAGCCACATCTGGAAAGTGCTCTCTGAACATGTTTGGTTTCTCTGTTCTTTCCCTCCGAGCTAGTGGGGACCTGGTGGGCTCGGTGTTGAAGCGTTCTAATGACCCCGAGTTTGTGTTGTAGCGGATGATTTGAATCAAAGGCCAAGTACTGGTCAGTGTGAGTGGACTTTCTGAAGACCTCAGTCTCTAATTGTCCGTTCTCCAGTATGATGACCTTACAATCTAGAAAGGCGAGTTCACTCTCCTTAGCATCCTCGCGAGTGAGATTTATAAAAGGGTCCACCGAGTTAATGTGTGCTGAAAATGGTTCCACTTCCTGTTTCTTTAACTTAACCCATGTATCGTCTACATATCAAAACCAATGGCTTGGCGCTGTCCCTTGGTACGAGCCCAGGGCTTGTTCCTCCAGTTTCTCCATATACAGATTGGCCACTATAGGAGAGACTGGGGAGCCCATCGCACAGCCATGAATCTGTCTAAAGAAGGTGCCTCTAAATTGGAAATACGTGGTGTTAAGACACATTTCAAGTATTTCACAGATGTGGTCAGCTGTTAGTTTCGTTCTCTCCCCTAGTGTGGCGTCTTTCTGTAGGCTTTCTCTTACAGCCTCCACCGCCTCTGTAATAGGGACCGACGTAAAAAGCGATGTCACATCAAACGAGACCATTGTCTCATCTGAGTCAAACTGGAGGTGTTTGATTTTATTTACAAATTCTTTTGTGTTTTCTATGTGATGGTGGGTGTTACCCACCAAAGGAGCCAGAATGGTTTTGAGGTGTTTAGCCAGGTTGTAGGTGATAGAGTCTATGCTACATAGAATAGGCCGAAGTGGAAAGTTTTGTTTGTGTATTTTTGGGAGGCCATAAATACTGGGGATGGTGTCTCCTGGGTAAAGTTTGTAATATAGTGGTTTTTCAATAATGCCCTCTTTCATTAAGTTCTGAAGGAAGTCTATAATCTTTTTCCTAAACCCACTGGTAGGGTCCCTCTTCAATGGCTGGTACGTGTTGGTGTCCACGAGTAACTGATTAACTTTGGCCTCATAGTCTGAGCTGTTGAGGATAACTGTGCATCTGCCTTTGTCAGCTGGTAAAATAGTTATATTCTCATCCTTTTGTAATGCCAATACTGCTTTTTGCTCATCTAATGAGACATTGGATTGTGGGGGCTTCGCACTTTTGAGTGTGGCAGAGACTCTCAGTCTGAGGGCCCCTGCCTCACTCTCAGTTAGTTTGTTGTTTCTAATGGCTGCTTCTGCTGCTGTGATGTATTCAATTGTAGGAATATCTTTTGGGGTTATTGCAAAATTTAGGCCTTTAGTAAGAACATCTTTTTCCGCTTGTGATAAATGCCGATCAGACAGATTTTTGACCCAATTCTCCCTGTCCAAGCCTTGTCCAATTTCACTTTTAGAATGTTGAAAAGAATTATGGTTTTGGAGTTTTAGAAATTTGCCTATCTGACGTTCTTTGGCCTTCTTGTGATGGTTCAGTTGGGCAGTTTCCGTAAACGTCCAAATCCTCTGAAAAAACTCTGGTGAGACTGCCAATTCCAGTTTGTGCTTAAGGCCCTCTATCTCGTCCTTTAGGTTTATAATCTCTATGTTAAGTCGTCGAATTCTTAAATTGAGAATCTTCATACAGTAGTTTTGTTGTATTTTTCTTGCCAACTGGCCTGTTTCTAATGCTTTTTGCTTTAAACATTTTGGGATAAGTTTACTCTGGCTACACCTAAGATTGAACCTAAGATGATTTCTGGCGTCTGCTAGTTTTCTTTTGATTTTCTCCAACCCGCGTGCCAAGACCAGGGCGTCTCTCCCAAAGTTGGCAACGATAAGTTTGTGTAAGCCCTCAGTCGTACAGGGATTAGTCAAAGCAAAGGAAGGTTTCTCACCCATCATCTGTACTTCTTAGCAAGTTTTCCCGACGTTTCGTCCTCAACCTGGGGACTTCTTCAGGGAAATTAGGATTAGGGTGTGGCTTACCACACCCATAGGTTATAAATCTCCAACGCGCGGTCCGAGAATTCATTCCCTGAAGAAGTCCCCAGGTTGAGGACGAAACGTCGGGAAAACTTGCTAAGAAGTACAGATGATGGGTGAGAAACCTTCCTTTGCTTTGACTAATCCCTGTACGACTGAGGGCTTACACAAACTCATAGACTGTATATATTAATGAGAGTCACGCCTATCTCCGCCGTTCTAACTAATGGGCCAAAAAATGTGCTCTACTGGAGCAATCCAAAATGGCCCACAAGAAAATTGTGAAAAACTTTTGGTCCATCCTGTAAAGACGTTTTTGAGAGGTCTGCCAACGCTATATGTTAGCATTGGCTAATTCTTCTTCTGGGTCCACCCCCAACGGCCCGGGGTGGTATTGCAAGCATGTCAGCGCACGTCATTTTGGCCACTTTTGAGCTGGGACCCTCCCCCACTGGTTTTTTCACAATTTTCTTGTGGGCGGGACCACTCGCGGCCATCTTGGATAGCTCCAGTAGAGCACATTTTTTGGCCCATTAGTTAGAACGGCGGAGATAGGCGTGACTCTGTCCGTTAATATATACAGTCTATGGTCTGCACGTGCGTCAGCTGGCGAGAGCTCCATTCATTTGAACGAGAGACTTAAAAAATTCACAGCGAGTAAACTAGAGTGGTCCAAAAAAATTCACCCCCCTCAGCATTGACACACATGTGGAACGGAGCTTTGGGCCAAGAGCCAGCTTTTGGTCCATCCTATAAAGATGTTTTTGAGAGGTCTGTCAATGCTATTGGCTAATCCTTCTGGGTCCACCCCATGGATCTATTATAATAACTGGATGGGGTATTACTAGCTTGTAGCTGAATAATTCACGTGCTCGGAGGATTCTCGCGGTACTGCAGACTGAACCAGACTAAATTCACGTGGGCTACCCAGAAATTTTCCCCATAGAACTCAATGCATATTAAAACAGCTCAACCTCAGCTGACAGAGAACCTACAGCTTTAATAAAGATCGGATTTTGTGGGGATTTTAGTGTCCCTTGTCATCCTGAACCTTTTTCCTTCTTAAATCCTTCGGTTTTGTTTAAATCCCCACTTTAGTGCCACAAACTCTGGCTCTCGCTCTAACTCCCGCTTTGTTGAACTCCTCTGATTGGTCAGAGCGCGGCCGAGCCCCTCTGTGCACGTGTGTGAGACCCACACACGCGTGTTTGGCGCAACCATAGACTGTATATATTAATGGACAGAGTCACGCCTATCTCCGCCGTTCATAGGAGTTTGCCATGAAAAGTGCTTTCATGGAGCAATCCAAGATGGCCGCGAGTGGTCCCGCCCACAAGAAAATTGTGAAAAAACGCATCTGCGCATGCATCAGCCGGCGCAGCTCCATTCATTTGAACGAGAGACTTAAAAAATTCCCCGCGAGTAAACTAGAGTGGACCAAAAAAATCCACCCCCCTCAGCATTGACACACATGTGGAACGGAGCTTTGGGCCAAGAGCTAACTTTTGGTCCATCCTGTAAAGACGTTTTTGAGAGGTCTGCCAACGCTATATGTTAGCATTGGCTAATTCTTCTTCTGGGTCCACCCCCAACGGCCCGGGGTGGTATTGCAAGCATGCAATAGCACGTCATTTTGGACACTTTTGAGCTGGGACCCTCCCCCACTGGTTAATGGTTACTTCCGGTGTTCTGTCGAGTTGGTCTGCCTGTCGAGATGATCTCCCTCAGCTGTTAACGATGTAATGCAAACCTGCGCATGCGCTTCTCACGGCAGCCGAAGCAAACCAAGATGGCGGACATGAAGTCTGAATTGCTTTAAAAGTTAAAATATGAACGAATTAAGACACGAATGTCACTTTTAATGCAATTCGAGGCGAGATGTTGATGGTTCCGTATTGTGATTTGTGGGTTTCAAGAGTAAGAGTTCTGTGTAAAGTTTGTTTTAGGCAGTACACTGCTCCTGTGAAACCACACTGCAACCGTAGCCCAAATCTGATTTGCGCATGCACAGAAACCCGACAGAATGGGGAAAAAACTCGATCTAATTAAATATTTCGTTTGAACACACTATTGTTTTTCATATTGAATACATTATGATACATACATTACATTTAATTTATTATTTCCATTATCAACCCGACAGACCAGTCACAGGACGCCTCATCGGCCTATGTCAGTAAAATGACGTATGCAGCAGTCAACTCAGGGACTCCTATCAAAACAGTAGCAGTGTAGTTTCACAGGAGCAGTGTACTGCTTAAAACAAACTTTACACGAAACTTTTACTCTTAAAACACACATATCACAACGCAGAACCATCAACATCTCACCTTAAAAGTGTCATTCGTGTCTTAATTCGTTCATATTTTAACTTTAAAAGCAATTTGCGGACTTCATGTCCGCCATCTCGGTTTGCTTCGGCTGCCGTGAGACGCGCATGCGCAGATTTGCAATACATCATTAACAGCTGAGGGAGATCATCTCGACAGAACACCGGGTTTATCGCGATCACTTTTTGTCACATTAAAACAGTATTGTCATCAAAACGTTAACTAAAAAATCTGAAAACCTTCGTGCATGTGTGTTAAGGATGTAAATGTATAATGTATTGTCCAATTAACATTTAATGGTGTTTATTGATTGATTGGTATTTGTTTAGTGAGCGTGGCTAGCTCGGCTAGCTTCTCTGCACAGACAGAAGTAGCTAGTGACAGGCGCTGAAAGCTCGTACTCGCGGAGAAATGTTAGTATTTTACACACCTGAATTACAAACAGATTGCATTGCCAAAGGGCAGCGGTCATTATTGGTTTGAGAGTTCTGTAATCAAGAAAAAATTATCGGTATAACGTTTTGAAATTACATTCAAATCAATGGAGTGCTGCTGCTTTGAGGAGCTGTATAATAAATTATAATTAAATATTCAAATATATTTTGTTGTTTAAATTGATACATTCGGACGAAGCTAGCGGTATTCTTTTACTTATATATTTTGTTAGCAGTGCGTTGCTTATGTACCATTTCATCAGTGAATGTTGTACAGATTACAACAAGTTGTGCTCATGCTAATGTTTGCATACGTATCAGTAGATAAATAAAACTAGATGGCGCCGTGGGATGAGAGCGTAGGGGAAATGAGAAGCCTGTGAGCGAGTTGGGGGGCGGTGCTAAACATTCAAACCTTGAAGAAACGGGATCCTACGGTCACGTGACTAGTAGCCACGGCAGCCATACTGGAGGACAACCTCGGTGAGTAACAGCCATGCGAGCTATTTATAACCGGACGTTCAAAACTAGAACTCTCTCAAACTACATGAAAACTGAACAGAGAATTCGAAACTTCAGCAGTTAGTGACCCAAATATATACTCAATCTAAATCCATGAATCATATTCTCTGTAAATGCGTCCTAAAATGTTAATGGTAACTTCCAGGTTTACCGCGGTCGCATATTGTCGCATTAAAACAGTATCTTTGTCATGAAAACGTGAACAGAAAATTCTGAAAACCTCCGTGCACGTGTATTAAGAATGTATATGTATAATGTATTCTCTGATTAACATTTAATGTGTTTATTGTTACACCATGGATCTATGTGCGTCTAGAAATCTTGAGCGTCTAGAAAGGCGCATAAGAAATAACAAATAATATTATTAATACTATTATTATTCTTTTTATTAACATACTATTATGCTCAGAGCAGTTTTCTGCCTCTTAAAGCAACAATATTGCTTGGGAAATAGTTTACAATAATGTTCACATTTTGGTGTAAAAACAAAACAAATCAAACCCCTCCCTCGGGTGGGGTTTGCATTTTTTCACCCTTCATACTCGTTTAATCATTTTTTCTAGTTAAGATATTGTTTGTTATTTAATAATAGTCTGCAAAATATATATATTTTTTTCAAATTATTTATCAGTTTCTTTGGTTCAAAACAGTTCTTAAGCATAGCATCATGGTAATAAAGAAGGTATACTAATAATTCATTAATATATATTAAAATCTGGGAAAACAAATATATGATATTTCATGTAGATCTGTGTAGCACTGTATCTCACAAGCAAATATCCCTTTTCATATTTTTTTATTATGTCAAATCCCAAAAGCATTTTTATTTGCAGCAGTTTTGTCAACTTCTTAAACATTTTCTAAATAACCCTTTTCTCAAAGATTATTGGATTGGATGTGGCATAAACAGGGAAAATAGATTACGACAAGCCGCTAGTTTGGCTACACAAATGAGACTAGAGCAGTCAAATTTACCGAAAGAATCCAATTTGAAATTCTCTTAAAAATGTTGACTTCACAATTCTTGATTAGAATGTTATGTTGTCAGTGTAGTGCTGCTTTGAGTCTCACAAAACCATGTCAGATCTTGTACCATATTCTTACACACCTTTGTTCTCCTAACAGTAGCACTCCAGACCAATTATAGTAATGGCATTTATCAGTTTTATTAGACAAATTGTATTGTGTGTGTGCGTGCGTGTGCGTGCGTGCCTTCATTGGTCCTTGGGGGTCACTCTCTGTCGATAAATGATGATTGAAAATATCGATTTCTGTTCATCTGAGGTTTGTGATGTGAGGAAGCATCACATAAGCAGATTGGGAAACTGGAAAGTCAGCCAAAGATCGAAAGCAATGGATTCCGGACTAGTGCCTGTTGGCCACTGTGGAAATACGAAGGATTGTGGATGTTAGAAAAGAAAGTCTAATATACTAAAGGGAAATCTGTAATTGCCCTTGAAACAAATGAGACAGGACAATAAAGCAAAGAATTGAATTTATTTTGTGCAAGAAGGGGAAATATTCATCTTCACATAACCTCAGTCATACAGTAGGAAGCAGATCACTTGATTACTTCTGCAAAGCAAAAATAAAGATTACAACCATAGAATATTATGTACGTTGTTTAATTGTTTGCTTCTTTCCCACTCCATTTCGAGCTGACATATTGTTAATACTAGAAATACATTTGTAAATACATATTGAACGTGTAATTATAGATATTTGCATGTGTAAGTTTATACTGTAAGTACAGTAGGCAACATAACAATATACAAAAGGTCTCCATAAAGGAATGTAAATATTATAAATACTTATGAATGTAACATTTCTGCTCGAATGAATGAATCAATATGTTATAGTTATGGGGAGCTAGCCCTTTCTGGTCAACATCATGCTCATGATTTTGTTTTGTTATGTTGTCACCACTTTGACTACATGTTTTACGAGAAAATAATATATACCTTAGTGGGTAATAATGACAAGGAAGATGTGGAACTTTGTTTTTGTTTCATGTGGATTGGAACAGGAATAACAGAAAAATAATCACTAAACTAATTCAAGAAATCTGACTTTTGACATTTATCGTAGTTTTTCAGCTGCCCTTCCCCACAACCATACTATATATAGTTCTTCAGCCTATACACTCTTTAGGAATGTTGTGATGTCACAAGAACACAACCTAGGGTCAAACAAAGTATCACAGCCGGCATTTTAACGACACATTAACAAAGTGTTTCCCCTTGAGCTACACGTGCTCTCTTCTGTCATACATGTGTCTGACGTGTTGATATCCTCATGAAAGTCCACTTCTGCTTTGATAATGACCTGACCCTGACATTCTGGTCATTACTGTTATGTAAGACAAGGACACTGTCAATGATGAAGACGTGTCACATGCAGCTTATGGCCATAAATCTACACTATAGGCGCCATCACTTGTGTCCTCCTCCGGGACTTTATATTTAATAGTTGCAAATAAGTAACTTTGACGGCGTCAGGTTTGTAGAAATGTGTGATTAACAGCTCGTTATAGCTACATATTAACTTGTGGTAAGTTGTATAAAGGCGTTGACACAGAACAAACCTGTTACAGTAACAGCTATTCTTGCATGTAACATTGAAATAATAACTACATACGACAATACATCTGTGACAGGTTTTTGTAATCATTGCTCTGTAAGAAAGAAACCAGAGCAAAGAGGATACAACGCTTTATGTTCATGGCTGTGTTGACGTTTGGCCGCCGTCATCTCAAAGTGGCTGAGTTGTGAGCACTCTCCATTTACTACTCGAAGATTCAAATCTCTGAGTTTGCGCGTTCTCCCCATATCTGCATAGGTTTCCTCCAGGTGCTCCCCTGTCTTCCCCTATACCTGTAAAACATGTACAAGTAAGGTACATGTCGGTAAAATCAACATCTGGGTGAATATATACCTTCAAATATGCCTACAGGGTAAAATAATTTTTGTATGTTCTATATTTTTTCTGTATTTTCTTAACTTTCAAACCAGATCAAACTCTCAATTATCACCTTGAATTAATATGTTTTCTTATTTTATTTTATTTTTATGCCGTAAATTCTTGTCTTTGCGTAAAATGTAAATGTTGAGAGCTTTTTCCACAACACCTTCTGAAAGTCGAGAAATCACTCAAAAGGACACACCTTTAGTTTAGTTTTTATTTTTGGTGAAATTTATCTTGACAAAAACAAGAAGAGCATAGTCCAACTCTAAATAGACTTTCCCTATCTTCTATGACAAAGTGAATATATGAGGATCGCCTGAGGACATTTATAACATACTTTTCTCTTTTCCAATATGTGTCTGAATATTCCACACAGTCTGAGTGATGTGTCTTGTGTCTCTTGTGTTGCAGTGGAGAGAGAAAGCGTTCAGAAGAGGACATTCACCAGATGGATGAATTTACATCTAGAAAAGGTTAGTGGGGTCTGAACGAAGGAGAGACATTCGCTAATCTTGTCTTCTACAGGGAGCAGTTACACAGTCTCCGTTCATCATGAGAACTCCTCAGAGCGTTGAGTGCTGCTGCAGCAGCTGTAACATGCATGAGTCTGTGTGAGGCCGACTCCAGGCTCATGTGTGAATACTGCAGCGGCACGTGCAGGACATAAACACTGCAGGCTCCTCCCACACACTCACAAAAACATAATGTACTGCACTTCAAATATGTGTCAACTTTCTATACTGCATGATTGTATTGTTCGGTAATACACACATGCACAGTATGTAAGATTTATGTTTTAAATTTGATATCCAGCTTTTGTGTATGTGACATATATATATTTTAATCTTTTTTTAGGTCTATACCTAATTCCCAGCGGCTCTCTGTGTGCTTGACATGCAGGGAATGCTTTTATAGATTTTTTTTTTTTTTACGGACACGTGTTATGCTAAATGTTCTTTTTTAAGCTTTTAACTGTCCTTCCCTCCACAAAAACTTATTTTCTCTCTTTTAAAAGGGGTTGACCAAAAATAGGCTGCTAATGGCCTGTATTGTATTGAACAATTTTTTTTTTTCTAGTCAAAGGATCAGAATAGTCCAGTCTACTGGCCGAAACAACAACACTCAACTACACACAAACATTGAATAGTCGACTACTAAATATGTGCCTGAACACTGTCGGCTGAGTTGATATATTTTGGTTTATTTTGTTCAACATTCGCTTCATGACGGGTCCTTTTGATAAAATCCCATCAAATACAACTCAGTGTATATATAAAAAACATTTGTCTATACATTTTATTTGTATATCTGTATATTTTCCACTCATATTAGAAAATATTTTACATTCTAACGTATTTAATGTCAAAGTGAATACCCTCATGATCATGCAATAATATTCTTCAAATCTAAAACAAGTGAAGAAATAAACTCAAAATTATAGACTGTAAAACATGTAATCCCCAAACAGCTTGTATTCTAGTGATTCTAAGCTTTCCATGTTTTTACAGTGTGGCGTGAATAATAGATGAGGTTTTGTGGACTTGCCGTTTGCAACATTAAACTTTCATGGTGCTGTAAAGTGCTAATCTGAGGAGACACAGAGGAGGTGTTACTGTGATATATGTCCCCCATGATGGGCAGCCTCCAGCGGGACACAGAGACACATGGGACCACTCCTCTCCTCCCTCTGTCCACTGCAGCCTCCGCTCTGCAGCATTCTGTGCAGAGGATATGGAAATATTACTATGCATCTTCATGCTGCCTCAAATCTCCCAAGTATGATTTAGCAGTAAAAAATATAACGGAAAGGGTTCAATACACATAAAAAAGCTAAAAAAAAATCATGTTTTCCGAAATACATTCAAGGGTATTTGATTACAACGCAGCAATTGGGCTAATGTGCAGGACTTTAATCTATCTACTTTAATCTAATTAGACCCCAATTGAAGAATGGCTTTACCGCAATGTAATTTAGTTGGTATTTTCTCTGTTCATTTTTTTCCCCCACTTATAGTTAATCATTATTTCAAAGACAATAAGGTATAAATGTGTCTTAATTGTAATTGTTATTCATTAATCTGTTTTTAATCCATTTCTGGGTCAGGGGAAAAGCAATCAGAGCTGACACCCAATTTTCATAACACCAGACCAGTCCCTCACTGGTCCTGCGGGGGCTGCTCCTGTTTTGCCCAGGGACACAACCACTATGGCCAAAGACCCACGCTCTACCAACTGAGCCACTGTATTACTTTTATTTTCTTGTGTTTATTTTGGCTCCAAAAAACATATGATAAAGATAACATACGTTTTTTTCTGGAAAGTCAAAAACTATTAGTAAAATTAGTTTTGAAAAAGCATTTCAGAATTTATTTTTATAGCATCCGTGTACGACGGAGTATAGGGCTAACCTGATTATTATTATTTTTTTATGAGATTAAAGTCAGTATATTTTGTCTTTAAAATCAAAATATTATGAGACTAAACTTAAAATATTATGAGAATAAACTTGATTTTTGTATTAGATGAAAGTCAGAGAAAATCATAGCCAGTGTGTGAAAAGCATAGAATATAAATTGAATATATTTGTGTTTGAATCCACTTTTAGAGTGACTGGTTTAAATATATCATAACAGGCCCTTTATAGCCGCAGACCGTGTTTGTTTGTGGTGCCATGAGTGAGATAAAGCCTTTGGTACTGACTCACACAATAGCACCCTGTCTTCTCCTGCTCTCACACTTTGGCCTTATTTCAAAACGCTGACCCAGTAATTGACAATCCTCCATTTGTTTAGTCTTTGTTATGGTACAAACTTTCTTATCTGATAAAATGACTGATGCTCGGGTTTAAATCATGTTTCGGCAAGTTTGTCCCATCTGCTGAATACTTATTAGACTTTCTGAGACAAACAGACTGCCCTTTATAAATGAGATTTAAGATTGAAAAAAGGGAAGAAATATCCAAACTTCTATGTTGAAATCTTTTGAAAATAATATTGCACATGCATGAAAATCCCCCATTGACAATAGCCCTCTGCTTGTTCCCATATATTGTAACTACAAATATTGGTTTAGCTAGACAGTAAATACAAAATGAGAAAAACTTTATTTGTCCCTCAGTGTGGAAATTTCAATTACAATACATACCGGTACTTATTATGAGCCTAAATTGTTTTAGTTGGAAAAAAAACACTTAATTTGTACCATTTAAATTAAATTATTTTCCCTGGAATGTTCCTCACATATTGCATTGAACCTTTTTGTTTCCTTTTAATACAAGCGACATCACAGGGTTACAGGTTATATCTGCGGAGAGCCGAGTCCACTCACAGTTCATTTTAAGTTATTGAGCCATGAAAAAACACTCTCAATATTGTGCCGTGTCGCTATCTTGAGGTAGTAATGAATAAGAGCTGCCTTCAAACTTGGTTGAAATTATAACTACACATAATTATATTACAGACTTTAAATATTCATAAACAAAATGGATCTGTGGATACAGACTTATGCACGACGTCTGCACATAAACTACCTTTGTTTCAGGTTCATAAGAATTCAGTTGTTTGACATAATTACATAGATATATATTTTCCTCATCACCACTATAGAGACCTGAAATTCAGTGGGAAGAAGTAAGATTTATGAAGTCCCACCCCATCTATATACACATACTGTACATTCACTTTGGCTTCCTGGTCAGTAACTCAACCATTTCAATAACTGCAACAATTATAAATTATATTAAGAGGAGAAATTTGTCTTGGGACAGGGGTTCACATGCTTTACACCACATACATTTGAACACACCACAGAAGTCAATAAACATTAAACAGACCAAAAATAGTTACAGGTGAGAGCACCATCAGAGACCATCCACGACCATAGAGAAACAGTAACAGTACATCAAAACACCCCGCAATCTTGCACTCACCCAAAGCCTAAAGTGCAGTATATTGTATAACGTCATTACTGTCTATCCTCACCATCATCATTATTATATACTACCAGGTACAGTCAGAAAACATTACAATCGCCAAAGACTTGTAAAACATAGAAATAGAAGACATGGAATAAATAGAGTAAAGTATTGACAAATTCCGACTTTAAATTCCTACTCCTGTAATCCTTATATTTGCCGCGTGAACCTGGCGCCCCTCTGTCCCTCTGACACTGCTGCAGGGATGATGAATGATGGTGGTGCCTGAGCATTTGGGTCATTAGAAGTCCGGCCGTGGTTAATAGCGGTTAATGCCCCTGACAGACTGTTTGATCAGCAGTGGCACATAGAAGGATATGATGTATTCAAATTCATATGCTAATGTCTGTAAGAAGGACATGGAGGCTGTGCAATGTATGCATGTGACATGAAGTCGGAAAAACTGGGTCATTTAAAATCTATGTAGAGAAAAGCTGATAATCGCTCAATCTTTCTTTGTAGAGCGCCTTTCCGACACAGGGCAACACAAATCACACAAGGCACAAATCATCACGTAAAACAGTGGATGGATGACCTATGTCCATAAATGTTGATAAAGTCCGTAAATGGTGCTGAAGGTTGAGTTTCCTGGATCATCAGCACTGTCCTAAGACCTTCCTGTATTATTCTGTTTTATCCAAGGCTAATATTAATTTCCTATGAAAATGGTAGATGTGGGATTGAAAAGGCCTTTGGGTATGAGCATTTTAGCTTAAAGCTGGGGTACTTTTGCATATTTGTAAGACAGACCCAAATGACTAACCTATTGATGCTTTGAGATGATATCTGATTGATTGAGGTGGTTCTAAAGATGTGATGGAAGCTAATGTGCAAATTAGAGACAGAAAAAAACTGTGTTGCATTTTTTTTTAAAGTTACATACCTCAGCTTTAATATTACAAAATAAAATCTGCATAATGTGTTCCAGTGTGACCCTCCCATTGAAGTGCAAGACCTGTTCCGGGACATTCAGGACGGACACATTCTCATGGCTCTGCTGGAGGAGCTCTCTGGCTGCAAACTGGTACAAATATCATTAAACAGACTGTTAAATATTATTGTCATATTTGTGATAATAATAATAATAATAATAATAAAAAGGGTTACCGCCTGTAAATCTGCTGGTGAATCTGTCTTGCAGCTGCACGGTTTCAAGAAGTCGTCCCATCGCATTTTCCGTCTCAACAACATTGCCAAAGTCCTGTCATTTCTGGAGGAGAGAAATGTGAGTTCAGATCAAAGACATAACAGTTTCTGAGCGATGAGTGGTGCATTCGTGAAACAGTATTCACAGGTTCACAGAATAAAGTGATTGATGTTAAAAATTGTGGAAAGAGAAAAGGGCATTTGGGGTCCCAAACTGGTCTCATTCAAGGCACATGGTTCCAGGGACTGAGAGACCAATGATCATCATATTACTTTCTATTCAAACACATGCTGTATTATGCAAAATCGTCATTTTTGAGCATTTAAAATCCTAAATTATATTGTTGGCGCAGCCATCATCATTGAGTGAAATACCGGAGTAACAGAGGAATAACTTAACGCAGAGACATAGGTTCAGTTTGCATGCGTTCACACAGGTGTATGAGCAGAGCCTTTTATTATCATAGGGCACTGGTGTGTAGCCACGCCCACACAGAAAGTAGGTCAGTAGGTCAATTGAGGACATACATTCAACACATGACTGTGATGTCATTGAGAGAGCTATTTGAAACCAAAAGTCTTGCCTCAAAATTAGTGTTGGGACTTTTTTGCAACTGTATGCCTTGAATTAGATCAGTGTCTCCCAAAGTGGGGTCCGCGGCCCCCTGGTGGGCCGCGAGGGTACTGCAGGGGGGCCGCGGGAGGTCATAAAAAAAAATAATAATAATATAATTATTTAATGTTAAATTTATAATGTTTTGTTTGTAATATTAAAATATTTGTGTTCATTATTTGACTTGAATAATCCACTGTAATCATTTTTGTATTACAATGTTTGTAGCAGAGGCTATTTCCCCAAAATAAAATAACCAGAAGAGCCTATTCTTAATGTTGTCTTCTTGGTTATTATTTTGGGGGGCCACGCAGACCCGTCAGATTTTTAAGGGGGCCTCGGTGTTACTGAGTTTGGGAATGGCTGAATTAGATCATGCCATGGAAGATTTGAAATCGAACGAATCAGAACAACTACTTACAAATAAAAATGACTTTACTCTGGAGTACTTAACTTTTTTGAATACATTTTATTTGTACCACAAAGACAAAGAGTCTCGTAAAAGTAAAATGTAAATGTAGATAAATCAGACCTGCTGTCTTTATTTGTTATATTTTGCATATTTGTTAGAAAGAGCCCTGTGAGTCACTATTTGATGCTTTTGATTTAGAGCTGATTGGCTGAATGAGGGTGGTCCTTTCGTTCTCACTTTTCCGTCTCATAAAGCTGATCTCTAACTCTAGCATAAAAGACGCAGTATAAAATTTCTATACTGCTTCTTTTATGCTCGAGTTAGAGATACGTCAAGCATTGACTAAAAAATAACCTTAACAACAACAAACAATAGAAAATATGAAAGTATAGCCCGGGCATTGATATAGTGAGGTGAACTGTGTGTTTGTGCAGGTGAAGCTGGTCAGCATCGATGCGGCTGACGTTGCCGATGGAAACGCCTCCATCGTCCTGGGCCTCATCTGGAACATCATTCTCTTCTTCCAGGTACGTCACTGCGTCCAAACCCGATGTCTTTCTGAGTTCAGAAAAAGTATCCTCTTTGTAATGATAAAAACATCTAATACAATTCCAAATACATTCATTAAAAAAACACTAGCATGAGTAATTCAGAGTATTTACTTGATGGACTTGTTGATGAATTGGTTCTGTAATAATTTTATTGCATTCATTTATGTATAACCCAAAATTGTATTGTAAACAGATTAGAAAATCAAACTATGATGGGGTAACTAATGTGTAAAAACTTTGACCCTGCTTTTTTCTGTCATTTATATCACTATTATATTCCATTTCAAAATTTGTCAATGTCAAACTGTGGCATGTCTGACTTCATGAAGCCAAAATACTAATAAAGTTTAGAAAATATCAGTTGATTTTCCATTAAGAACATATTGAAATGAAGAATTGTAACTGTGCTGAAACAACATGTGAATACAGTGCCTTGCGAAAGTATTCGCCCCCCTTGAACCTTTCAACATTTCGCCACATTTCAGGCTTCAAACATAAAGATATAAAAATTACAATTTTTGTCAAGATTCAACAACAAGTGGGAACCAAATTGATTGGATAATTTAAACTTAAAAAAATAAATAAAAAACTGAAAAGTGGGGCGTGCAATATTATTCGGCCCCCTTGCGCTAATACTTTGTAGCGCCACCTTTTGCTGCAATTACAGCTGCAAGTCGCTTGGGGTATGTCTCTATCAGTTTTGCACATCGAGAGACGGGAATTCCTGCCCATTCTTCCTTGCAAAACAGCTCGAGCTCAGTGAGGTTGGATGGAGAGCGTTTGTGAACAGCAGTCTTCAGCTCTTTCCACAGATTCTCGATTGGATTCAGGTCTGGACTTTGACTTGGCCATTCTAACACCTGGATACGTCTATTTGTGAACCATTCCATTGTAGATTTGGCTTTATGTTTTGGATCATTGTCCTGTTGGAAGATAAGTCTCCGTCCCAGTCTCAGGTCTTTTGCAGACTCCAACAGGTTTTCTTCCAGAATGGTCCTGTATTGGCTCCATCCATCTTCCCATCAATTTTAGCCATCTTCCCTGTCCCTGCTGAAGAAAAGCAGGCCCAAACCATGATGCTGCCACCACCATGTTTGACAGTGGGGATGGTGTGTTCAGGGTGATGAGCTGTGTTGCTTTTACGCCAAACATATCGTTTTGCATTGTGGCCAAAAAGTTCGATTTTGGTTTCATCTGACCAGAGCACCTTCTTCCACATGTTTGGTGTGTCTCCCAGGTGGCTTGTGGCAAACTTTAAACAAGACTTTTTATGGATATCTTTGAGAAATGGCTTTCTTCTTGCCACTCTTCCATAAAGGCCAGATTTGTGCAGTGCACGACTGATTGTTGTCCTATGGACAGACTCTCCCACCTCAGCTGTAGTTATCTGCAGTTCATCCAGAGTGATCATGGGCCTCTTGGCTGCATCTCTGATCAGTCTTCTCCTTGTTTGAGATGAAAGTTTGGGACGGCCGGGTCTTGGTAGATTTGCAGTGGTCTGATACTCCTTCCATTTCAATGTAATTGCTTGCACAGTGCTCCTTGAGATGTTTAAAGCTTGGGAAATCTTTTTGTATCCAAATCCAGCTTTAAACTTCTCCACAACAGTATCTCGGACCTGCCTGGTGTGTTCCTTTGTCTTCATGGTTCTCTCTGCGCTTTAAACAGAACCCTGAGACTATCAAAGAGCAGGTGCATTTATACGGAGACTTGATTACACACAGGTGCATTCTATTTATCATCATCAGTCATTTAGGACAACATTGGATCATTCAAAGATCCTCACTGAACTTCTGGAGTGAGTTTGCTGCACTGAAAGTAAAGGGGCCGAATAATATTGCACGCCCCACTTTTCAGTTTTTTATTTGTTAAAAAAGTTAAAATTATCCAATAAATTTCGTTCCACTTCACAATTGTGTCCCACTTGGGCGGCACGGTGGCTGAGTGGATAGCACTCTCGCCTCTCAGCAAGAAGGTCCTGGGTTCGAATCCCGGCCGGACCAGGGCCTTGCTGAGTGGAGTTTGCATGTTCTCCCTGTGTCTGCGTAGGTTTCCTCCGGGTACTCCGGTTTCCCCTACCACTAAAAATATGTACAATAGATCTGGCATGCGCCTCCTGTTCGGCGACCCTGCTCCCATCTCTGTGTGGAGTGAGAGGACAAGTGCCCAAAAAATAACAATTGTAAACCGCTTTGTGACTCTGGTCTGTGAAAGGCGGTATATAAATAAAGCTTACTTACTTACTTACTTACTTGTTGTTGATTCATGAAAAAAAATGTGCATTTTATATCTTTATGTTTGAAGCCTGAAATGTGGCAAAATGTTGAAAGGTTCAAGGGGGCCAAATACTTTCGCAAGGCACTGTAGATCCACTGATAATGAACTACGGAAATACATATAAAATATCTTCCTAACCAGGACTAGTTTTTCCGCAGTGTAAATGGCTTTTATTTTCTTGGGGCCAAATGAGGTGAAGAGTTTGAGAAAGCATCAGCCGCTGCGTTGCTTCCACTTCACCGCGCTTTGTCTTGGGTAATTGATGTAATCCCTTGAATGGTTCAGTGCCTCAAAGTCGTCTGTACAGCAATTTATGATAGAAATGAATGTTTTCATCCTAAATTAGGTGCAGGGCTGATACATAGCAAGACTGTGGTACACATTTTAAAACTGAATACTTCTGAATGAAACTATTCATACTCAATTCTTCTGTTATTTCCAGTTTTTCCAGATGCCAGATTTTGTATAGCATAAAAAATCTTCACATATCTACAATCTGACAGTCAAGTCACAAACTGGAAACTTTTTTGCTTTATGAATATTTAACACTAGAATTCCCAGAACTCTGAAACTACTAGAACTTCCAGAGCCGTCATATTGGCTGCTCCCATTCATACCATTCTGGAAAATATATTCCATTGATTACTTACTTAAAAGTAAGTAGTCTTTAAGGTTTTTACCCTTTACTCATTTTTAATAAGTGTTAAAACTGGTGAATAAAATTTGAGCTAAAAAGCAAAAAATTGTGCTTATGCTAACTGCTATTGGTAAACAGCGTGTTGTCATGGTACCTGTTCTGGGAGTTAAAGTGATCCTTTCTAATACAAATTCAGGAAGATCAGAAACACTTACAAAACCCGTCATCACTGTATGTACTTGTTTGGTGCTTAGTTTTGTAAATGTATTCCAATATGGCTTTACTGCAAATGGCAAATAAAATGAATCTGAATGTTCTGGGAATCTGACTGGTCTGGGATTTCTAGTTTTAGATTAATTGGATTTGGATTTCTTGCCCACGGACTTTGCATCTGACCTCCTGCTCAACTTGGGTTTCAATGCTGATGATGTTGCAACTTCTTCCCTTTCCCCCGTGTTTCCAGATTAAGGAGCTGACGGGGAACATCCGGAGCCAGTTCCCGTCCTGCTCCAGCCTGTCCTCCATCCCCACCAGCTCCGACTCGGACACGTCCTCCAGCGCCCCGTCAGACGAGCGCCCGCCCCCCTCCAACCCCCTGCGCGAACACAGCAAAGCCATCAAGAAGCTGCTGCAGTGGGTGCAGAGGCGGACGCGAAAGTGAGTGTGGAGCAGAATGCATAAGAGGATCTCCAAAAGTAGCAACATTAAAGATGTCACGTCCCAAATATTCTTAGAAAAAAATCATCACATAATTTTGATGTCGCACTGGTAAATAATACATAGCTACAGAAATAGTCATCCTCTATTGGTTACATTTTTATATATAATTATTTTCATTTTGTTTATTGTTTTATTTGCTTATGTCTTTTATTTAATTTTTGCTTTGTTTTATGTAAGTTTTTCATTCACAAGGAGAGCATAGTGGGGGAAAAAGCAAAAACTAAAACGTTATGCTGTATGTATTATGGGAAAAAGTGTGAACTAATGAAGATACACAATAAAGTAATACAAAACAGAAAATAAAAAAATCATAATTATTTAATCCTGAAATAAATATTCAATTACATAGATGGATAGACCATATCCTACCTCCTATAAGGGAGTGCCCAGCAGAGGGAACTCATTCTGACTACAGTACTTGTATCCGTGATCTTATCCTTTTCGTCATTACCCAAAGCCTTTAAAGCTGAGGAATCTAACTATATCCTCTAAATAGTCCATGTGGTTTGTCCATATAGAAAGATACAAAAAAGAAAAACAGGCTTTCGGTTTTCCACTTATCTGTCTGATAAACCTGAATTAATGATGTGACAGAAATCTAAAATAGACGGAAATTATATATGATAGAACCAAAACTGTTTTAAAAACTAACATGGATTATTTTATTATCATGGCATATCTAATTGATGATGATATTGAATAAATTGCCTCCATACTTTTCAATCAATAACTCTTCCATCACAAATCTTCATTAAACTTTAAAAGTCTCAATAAATATGTTTAAGCCGTTATTTTAAAGAAGTTTCTCTGCTTCTGATCCTTTGTGCAATGCTGTAGGTATGGCGTGGCTGTGCATAACTTTGGGAATAGTTGGACGAGCGGTCTGGCTTTTCTGGCTGTGATCAAGTCCATAGACTCCAGTTTGGTGGACATGAGGAAATCCCTGCTCCGAACGCCCAGGGAGAATCTAGAGGACGCCTTCCGGATAGCACACTACAGCCTGGGCATCCCGAGACTTCTGGAGCCGGAAGGTAAGATTCCTGAGCCAGCATTGATAACATTTAGTTTAGCTTTGTAAGCAGTCCCCAATGTGGAATTATTTCTGCCTTATAGATCTGACATAATGGAGTTAGCCTGCAGGAATAATTAGGATTTTATTAGGAGTGAATCCACGGTAATGGCCTGAGATAAAAAATAAAGTTCAATCTATGTCTCTTGCTCCAGGGTAAAAATGTGGGGGGCGCAGGGTGCAATGCGATAAATACACCGCTGCAAGAAACAGACCTCCTGAAGCACAACTAATACTCACTAAATTAAAGCTGGGGTACCTACATTTTCCCTTGCATTAATAATGTATGTTGGTTGTAGCCAAAAATGTTGTGAACGAATCAGACCACACCAGGCTGTTTTGTTTCGGGATTTTTGAGTCATTATTTGACTTTTTGGGCTGAGAGCAGATTTTCTGAGTTGATCTAAAGATGTAAGGAGGGCGCAAAATATTTGAATAACCAGTCTTTCCACAAATGTTTCTCTAGATCTCTTTTATTTTTTTATTAATCAAGTAAAATTATGTATTAATCAAAATTAGCTAGGGGTTGAATGAAGCATGTTTGGGCTCTATCCCCTCTCACTCATTCAACACACAAAAAAAGTTTTTTGAATAACAATGGCGCCTAAAGTCTTCACTCAAGAAAAACATATCTATAGAAGCAATACAAATATGTCTCTTTGTAAATTGTAAGATTTCTTAGAGGTGACGTCAAAAAACTTTCCAACCTTTTTTTTTCTCTCAGAGAGTAAAACCACTTGTCATTGAAAAGATAAGTTGTATGCATTTCTGTGGAAAGTTTAGTCTATATCCATCATATCCATGGACACAAAATGCAGGATGTGAATAAATCAGTTTGCTTCAATGTTATTGGGTGCTAATCTCTTTTACACACACACAAGCCCTTGATAAACCCTCACTGATCTGGGATGTCTTTTGCAATCTAAATCCAAAACGTTTGCTTTCAAAGAAAGTAAAGCCTTAAATAAAATGCTTTTTGTCTGCATATAGATGTGACTTTGAACTCCCCGGATGAGCAGTCCATTA